>CM040176.1:25775000-25785000 GCA_022606695.1 Vaccinium macrocarpon | reverse complement strand
TTTGTAGATAAAGCTTTTCATGAAAAATGTTTTTCAAAAAACATTTTCCGCCCGAAACAAACGGAGCCTAAGCCTAAGGTATCTTTATTGAGGTCATAAGCTTCTCATGCCCTAGCCAAGACTGTTTGGCTAAGTTTATTAAAAGAATGATTATGTTGATTTTCCCTAAAATAAAACCTTTTCTGTCCGCCCAAAATATTCCTTTAATAACAGATCACCAAGGACCGCCCTGTGACTGGGCGAAAACTTGCTGCTAAAACTTGTCCAAAATCTTGTGGATTGATCACCAACATGATTGGCATACCACAGGCTCCCACCAACCCAGCAAAATACTTATACTAATATTCACTTTTGGGGCATCCCATAGTATATGTCCACTTTGAAAAATCGAGAGGAAAAGATTGTTATCATTTCCCTTGGCCCTTCTCTTTTGAAATTGATGAAACAAGTTTAAAAGTGAGATTAAAATACGATAGTGAAGGGCACTTTTGGAAAGTTAAAAATTTTTAAAGTGAGATTATTGTCTCTTTAAAAGATGGATTCCCATAATAGACCAACAAAAAAGGGTACAATTATGTTCACCCGCCTTAAAAATTGGTAACATGGCAACATTCTGATTTGGCCATTTCAATAGAGCCCCCATAATGCAATGGGAGGCTACCACAAAACGATGAGAAATAAGATTTTTTGGGGGTAAATAATGAGAAAGAACTTAGTCAAAACGAGTATCGAATGCTTGTAGCATCTGTACGAGATTGGTCATTGCCAGTGATGAGGGAGGGTTTGCTAACCACCGTAGCATTGGCAAATGTCTGATCTCTATAACAGATGCGTTATCGGCACCCCAGATATTCTCATTGACAACGTAAATAAGATCGTAATTGCTTTCCTTCTTGAACTTGGTCAGAACCGAGCTGTTGATTGAATCATCACTTTCTGAGTACTAAAACTAGCGTTTCGTAAGGTACCAAGAACCACATCAGTTACATCTAATCCCTGATTTGCTGCTAGGTAGGCTTTTTTTTTTTTTTTTTGGGTAAATCAACATGAAATAAAAAAGAGAAAAAAAATGTACAGCCTACAAGGAGCATACCCCAGAGAGGACAAAAAGAAAACAAAACAAAAGGAAAAGAAAAGAAAAGAAAAAACAAAAAAAGAATAACAGGATCCCAACACTAGAAGGGACACTAAAGAAAATGAAAATGGCAAAGGCATAGATCTAAAGAGTTTCTAAACCTTCTAATGAAGAAGGGCTAGAAACTCTCACAAAACATTACTAGTTGAATCCTCCACTTGGTTGATGCTTGGAGTGAACTCGGTGGATACTTGATGACTGGATGCTTCACAACCGAAGTGCTTCAAAATGAAGGTCTAAAGAAGCTCACACTAAGTGCCAAATTTTATAGCTCAAACATTGTGTGAAATAATTCAGAAGTGACCTAAAATCCACCTATAGCAGAAATTCCTTGCGCGTAAGCTATTCCAATGGCTGAAACAATGCCATAAAAAGACAACAGCAAGTTACTATAAATTTGGAATGGGATATCCCACATTTTTCATCTCAAACAATTTAAGTACACCTAGGAAGGCTATATTAGGTTTAACCACTTCCTTCTGCTCACCCACCAGAATGTCTAAATATGGCCAGCACGATGCATGGAAATATGGTGGGAACTATACTCACCTCTATGCTGATCAATACACCAGAAAAGGAACTATACTTTGCGAGGGCCAAAAATTCAGACAGTGTCATAAGTGTTCCAGCATTTTTGAATTTGGTATCCCAGGTCAATCCATAAAGTGGAAACGGGTTCGATATTGCTGCTGCAGTAATAACAAAATGAATATAAGGATTCCAAGTAATTATCATTCAAATAACTATCAATCACCAGAACAATACGTAGGCTATCTCTGTACTCTGTTAAACACAAGATAAATGCCCAAGGAATAGATTTACATTGAATGCATGTACAAACGTCTTCCAACAGTGGGAAACAAGGCAATCCAAAGAACAAAAAATACAAAAGAAGATTTTAAAAGATTAAAATGGTCCATGAGCGCCACCTGGCTATGTCCCTGTAACTTTTGGCCTTGAATCTTGATTGCGAATTGACACAAGAGTTGACGATATTTTTATATCCTTCATACTAACCCATCTATTTACCATCATTGGAGGAGAAACCGATGTAAATACGTCAAACTTGAGCTGTATTTTCTCCATTTCTCAGGATAAATCAATATATCCACAGAACTTTGTCCTGTCGTATAAATTTCCGCTGCTACATAATAAGTTGCTACAAGATCCTCCATTATTTCTTATCCAAGAAAGCCTACTATAAAAAAGAAAAATGAAAATCGCAAGTTATATGAGATTCTTTGAACTGGATCCCCCATTATTTCTTGCTCACAGGAGTCAAAACGCCAGATTCTCCTATCGGCTCATCGCTGCACACTGGAACCGCGTTGGATTGTCCGTTCCTCCCATCGTCCGGAACAATAGAACTTTCTTCCTCATTCTGCAAAAGAGTGAAAGTTAAGACCAACTTAACCTAGTAATCACAGCAGAATGTTACCAGTAATTTAGTGAGTAAATATAAATCAATTGCTTTGGCAAAACAACAAGCAAATGAAGAAAAAAAAGCCCATTTTTGGCGTGCCAGCAAAAAGAAGCCAACATCTTATATCCAAGCAATCCACATTATGTGTTTTAAATATTAATCAACGAAGCATGGACACATCAACTAGCCTAAATTTCATTCTATTTCTTTTACTCCAACACATTTTGGATTCTCTAGAACTTGTTGGAAATACTCTTGGGACATGCTAAGGCTTGGTTTTCCATTTGCTAAAATGGAAATTTGCTAAAATCAAGTGGGTGATTTTAGCAAATGAAGTGGGGAGGTGATTTTATCTCCAATGAATTTGGACACATATCTAAGGACACATTAGAAGGTCAAAACATAATTTTTATGACGCTGCCTTGGAGAAAATTGTTCTTGATGTATAGTTCAAGGACACGTAGATTCGGATAGTTGATTTGTATATTCGTCATATTAATATTAATTTGACAGGGAATATTTTTTAACTTTTGTACGAATTTATTCAATTAACATTAGTATACTTCATCCTCGACGTGCCGCCTCCTAGTTTTCTAAGAAATTGCATGTCCATGTTCGTCGTGTCCGTATCCGGTATCCGTGTCTTATGTTTTATTGTAAGACAAAGACAGTAGTAGTTTGAAGTATTGCTTATGGGTGGCTGGATAGGATACAAACAACACACCTTTTTTGCTGGAGTTTGAGCTGACATCAGTTCATAGAACTTGCGCATCAACATGTCTTCCTCCACCTGCAAACATCATATAAGAGAAAAAGGTTAAATGCAAATTCCACTGAAATAAAACCGCATAAACAGGAACAATTACAAAGAGCTCTTATAGTATACAAATATAAACCATGTCATAAAATTAGTAACTAAGTAAAACTATAGCGCTACTAACATTTCAGATTTCGTCGAAGTGGAGCTGTAAGGACCACCCAAAGAAAATTTTAAAGTGAGGGGGAAAAATTAAATAAGAATTCTCACACCATACTCAGACTTTCTTTCGAAAATATTTCTGTGGTCTTATAACAATTAAATGACTCCCACAGACAGACCAAGCCCCATTAACTGTCTATAGTGCCCAATGAGCCTCACATATTAGTGCGAATGAATCAATCACAATCCATATATTTCAAAAAAGATAACTTCATAATTGTCAAATTTTGATAACCATTACTTTGATTCCAAAAATAATTAACGACTTAGACAATTAATACACACGCACACAGTGCATGACACACGAGACCTAGATTTGGCCTTTGGGTTACGTAAGAGAGTTTTCTTGTTCCTACACTTGCCGGGTACGCTATTGGAAGAATTAAACTTGATTCTACGAAAAGGCCATCTCAAACTGTAACTGAGTTTTGCACGTTAAACCTATTAAGGGCGAGGCTGTTAAGTACTAGTTAGTTACATAAGTTTGTTAATTAGCAAACCTGTTAATTAGTTGTTAAAGGTTTTGTTTTTTAGTTCATTGGTTGGTTAGAAGTGCTGCTCTCTGATTGGTGGAGTAAGTTGGTGGAGTAGGCATATAAAAAGGACCTGATCTTCTTTGAAAAGGCAGAGAGAAAAATACCAGAGCAGAAAAGAAAAGAAAAGAATAAGGGTTTTCGGTTTTTCCTTTCCTCGCTCTTTCCTCTCCCTCTTAGATTCTAAAGATTGTGCGGTGAAATACAATCAAATTCATGAACTTTTTTATGGTCTTAATGCAAGCACCGAGGAGTACAAAGGGCTAAGCACAGCTAAAAAGACTCAACTTTCTTCATCTCTTACCTATATACGCTGACCTTGGCAAACAAAGAAGTTCAACGATTCGGCACCAAAAGAACTACTCTACCCCGAACCAAGATACAAAGGATGAAAAGATGACTTGCCAGCTCCCTCCATTCTGCTTGCACATCTAAACCAGGTTCCGATCACCATTCTTTTCTAGGTCAAATTATCAAATATAAATAGTGAAGATTTGTTATTAGATTTACACCAAACAAAAATTTGCCACGAAAGGGGACTTGGGACCCCCCATATGGACCTCCCAAGAAGTGTTCTAAAAATCTGTCAAGTCGGCCGACTAGTCGGCCAAAAGTTACTATCGGAGTTCCCTAGACTTGATCAAAATCCAACTAGTCACGATTAGTCGGTCAAGTCAGCGATTAGTCAGCCAAAAGTCACTAGTCGGTAGCCAACCGACCTGGGACCGACTAGCATCTTTTAGAACCTTGCTCCCAAGGGATCCCTAAACATCAAAAAAGGAATTCACCTGGAAGAACCTGAAGCTTGAATGGCTCCATTTCATTTAATCTCTTTTTATCATATCGGTATATTATATCACTTCCATTTCCAATGATTCACCTCCCCGAACAGTCCTTCAGAGGGTAACGTCAGCTCTGTCACCTCCCAATCTGATGTAGGACAGTTTAGAATCGTTGGGTACTACCGTCTACAATGGGAATCATGGAGGTTTTGGGTGGGAATAAGAATAGTAATAAGGGCAAGTGCGCAAAGAAAAAGAGAGAAGAATTAGAAGTAGAGAGAGAGAGAGAGAGAGAGAGGTGGTTCACCCTTGTAAGGGTTGGGTGATTTCTGCAAGGAAAGACCACAGCCCAAACCCTAATCACAATAGCCTCAGTCTTGTAAACTCAATTCATTAATCAACTCTGTTCCAAAATAACAAATTACATCCCAAATTATAAAACATGGAAAAGACCCTTCTAATTCCTAGAAGTCTAAACGGAATTGAGTTTACAAGAAATAAATGAATATATCGAATAAGATACGTGTGAACCTAGAAATAAATGCATACATTGAACCTACTAACAATTAGATGAAATGAACTAGAAATGTGTTTAATATATCTAGATGAATATTAATAATGCAAGTACCTAATTCATGTTGAACCTAGCCCTTCCAACTACCATGGATGACCCTTGAAGTACTAACTACCATGGATGACCCTTGAATGACAAATCCTTGAACAAACCATGCTGCCCTTTGATTAGGATCGTTGCAAGTACCCAAATTCCTGCCCTCATCACAATCCCAATCTCTTCCCAACATCCTGGGCTAGTACATCCTGAAAAACATCCCAGGTTGTCAACCATTGTACCATCCACATTTAAGAAAACTGAAGGAAATGTAATCTCAAACCTCTCTCCTCCACGGACCACACATGTGTGAATAGAACACACCCTCCTCCCATATCCTTCCTCCAAAAAAGTGCAACCCACGAACTTCTCCCGCTCTTTCCTAATTTCCCAACCCCTGTATATATTTATATATGGATACCACCACGCTCCTCTACGGCTCTACCACATGTCCCAATGGCAAGACATACTTGATGAAGTGTGGACGTTGAATATAGTATGTCTATGTCCTAATACTTAACCTGCACCCCCGTGTCATCTAAATCAAATAGTAAAGTACACAGTAGAATCAGATCAAAAATAAATAAAAAATACAAACTTTAGAATGGAGTTTCAAGAGGCACCATTTTGAATGCTGTTATACACATGTTACAAGTATCGATTACGGAACTCTGAGTTCTCGTTCACTAGCATCCTTCAATTGTATCCTAAGTTAGGCAGAAGCTTCGTTAAACTATTTATTTAATGGTATCCTATGCATGTCAATATGTTTTTACATACACCCGGTGATGCACATAAGGTGTTTACTCAGGGAAATTAGAGCCACCTCTTTGGGGGTTCTATTGAAGCCATCTATAAAGCAATCATAGAGCCATTTCATTACTCTCAACAATATCATTCTGGTTGACAATTAGCAAAATCTTTACATTACAATATAAAAGAGCAAACATGGCAAATAATAGGTAAAGGTCGGTAAAAGGATTGCTATCTTTTGCTTGCTAAAATCACTTTAAGCTTGTATCAGACAGCTCCAAGGGTAAAGAAATCAACTCTTAGGAATTCCTAAACAGCAAGGTTGCCCAAAAAAAGTTCCGCTTTCTTTGATAGTGCTACTGTCAAACGTGTATTTTAACAAGCATTGTTTTAATTAGACAATCAATCAAGTATTTTCAGAAGCTTCCTTGCAACTCTAACAACGATTTCGAGTAGTAGAAAGAAAATTAACTTGCAGATATACCCAGCAACGGCATCGATACCAACAACAACAAAAAAAATTAAAAAGCACCTGAACTTTATGCAATTCGTGCGACATGGATCGATAGGCATCCATGAGATGTTCATTCTGCTTCTCCAAGTGCCTGCACATACGAATGAAATCAAAACATACAGAAGATTAATTGATAAATTACATACAAGGTTGCAAATCAGAAGGCGGGTTTTACCTTAAAATCTCTCCTGTGTATCTAGGATCCATTTCAATCAAACTAGATTATCGATCTTGACTCGTATAAGCAAACCCTAAGTCCATCGACCGACGGGAATCAAGCGGTACACAAGAACGCTGGAACGTTTTTGCTCCAACTTCAAGTTTTGTAGAAAGAAGTAATCCGATCTTTGACAGATCGTTCAGAATTTAATCGTCCCTATGCAGAACTTCAAGTTTCTTATTAGGGCCCAACGAAGTCGTCTGGAAAACCAGCCCATTAGTTTCTCATGGAGTTGGACTTGCAAAGCCCAACTCCAAGCGCTAATAAAACGGGCCGATCTAATTTTCAGGACCCTCTTACATCGCACTCCAAGCGCAAATAAAACAGGCCGGTCTAATTTTAACAGCTTGGAATCCATTACATCCAGAAATATCTTGGGCTCCGTTTGGAAGTTAGGGATGGAAGTAGAAAAGAAGTGAAAATTAAAAAAAAATCCGCTCCTTTGTTTGGTTGCTGGTATAGAGGGAGAGAAGAGTAATGTAAAGGAAAACTAGATGAAAATATATATAGGGGAGAAGAGAAGTAAAGGAAAACTAGATGAAAATATAGGGGAGAAGAGAAATATATGCACAATGCCTACTAAGGCTGAAATCAGTTCGGTTCAGAGTTCAGGGGTGATTTTTAATGAACCCAGAAAAATCGGTTTGGAAATAATATAGAACCTAAACCGGTTTTAGAGTGCTCAATTTAGCTCATCTGGTTTCGGTTCGGTTTGGTTCGATCGGTTCCCATTGACAGATCTTTCTCCAAAAAAAAAAAAAGAGAGAAAAAAAAGTAACGGGAGAGAGAGAGAGAGGGGCGAAACCAATGCTCCAATAATGGTAAAGTTCTTGAAACCAAACAAGGTCGGTGGCGTCCTCCATCCAAGGCGGCTTCGCAGTTCATCGTCGCTAAGTTTTTCTCGGTGTGAGAGAGAGATCTGTCGTCTCTCAGTATGAGAGAGAGGGGAGTGAGTCGGTAGCAAGGCTGTGGTGGTGTGGTCATGGTGGTGCGAAGAGGAGAGAGATGAGAGACCGACAGTGGATTTTCAGATTTCTTTTCGGAAAAAAAAAAAAAAAAAAAAGAGAGATGGGGTTTGGTTTGGGCTAAACACTCTAGAATTTGGGGATTTTACATTGGTTTGAGGATTAAAAAATGAGTGGATTAGAGTTTAGGCCTGCTTGAGAATGTTATGTACAGTATATATATGGTTAATAAATAATGAGACCGGATCCGGGGACACAACTTTTGACATAATTTTAGACACTCCATCTCAGCCCTTCAAATCAAGGGTTGAGATTAGAATACCCTCTTTCCTCCCAACCAATATTCACACGACGTCAACTCTCTCTCTGTCCTGTGTGTTCATCGTTATCTCCCTCCCTTCCTCTCTGTACTCGATTGTCATCAAGGATCTACCTCTCCGGCGAGAGTCCTCTCCGGCGACCCCATCTTCGCTCCACCATCACTCTCTCTCTCTTCCCCTCGCAAACACATAGACGCTGACATCGAATCAACACCTGCAACTTCCTCCGCCTCTCGTCGAAGACCACACCACTTGTAACTGTGTACGTCCCGATCTCTCTCTCTCCTATCCAAACCTAACAACAACTTTTCCCATTTTTTTAATTTTCTTCTTTGAAGAAAAAATTAGAGAATTTGGGGCTTTTCAATTTTGTTTATGGTAGAATTTAGGGCTTTTTGGTTTGGTTCATAGTCTCTGTAATTGTAAAATTAGTACACCATCATCTTCACAATTTTTTTGAGGTTATGCTTTCTCGAGTGCTGCGGACACCTGCAGTAGCCTTACATGTAGAATGACGACTCAATTGATGAATCTAATCTTTTAGCCAATGTGCTTCAGTTGATTTACTTTCGTTCTTTTCCTTTTTAATCTCATTTGACAAGGATACTTTTGTCTTGACAAAACCGTCTCAAGTTCCTCAAGCGCCTTTGGATATGAAGAGGACACATTTCTTGCTAACATTTAAGAAAGTTATGAATCGATAGTTATTGTTGTGATGTCTTCTTGTTGTTTTAGAGACTCCCTAGAGTTTGCAGATACACTAGACGCTTGCACAGCTTCAAAAGTTTAGCTGAGAGCACAGCATTTGGGTTTCCACAAAGCGATTAATTCGTTTCTAATGGGATGGAAGAGTGCAGAGATCCAATGCAAAGATCTTGCAGTCAGTGGGTATGCTAGTTATTTCCTACTGTTGAAACTATGGCTCTAAAGGAAGACCTCAATATCTCTGGCCTCCAGTTGTGGTCATTCAAAACAGTTCCATGGGAAACATAAACCCAAATGGACGTGTAACTGTTGAAATGCTTGATGGTATACTGAAAGATAACATTTGTTGCTGTTCTCAAAGTTATGTGGTTGGTCTGATACTCTAATTAATCATATGGTGCACAGGTGTTTTGTAGTACTCATTTCTGGCAAAGCAAAGTCGTCATTCACGGGCTACTAGAGCCAAATGCATGTTATAGTTAGCAATCAGTCTGTCTTCCTAAAAAATTGCAAAGAGCAGAACCGACAAGATGAAAAGGATTGGTTTACAGCCTAACAAATACCGGGAGAGGAAAATGTACTGTACCATTAAAAGGCGAGGAGAAATTTGGTCTTAGATTATGAGTGGGCGTGGACTTCACCTTGTTTCAGTCTTTCTGATGCTAGTATTTGTTGCTGCTGTAAAAACTTTCATTAGCTGTAGTTTTCCTTTTCCCAATTTTCCTTTTTTAATCTGTCTTATTTGTATTGTTGTAAAAATGTCCATGGTTAACGAACCATTTTTGTACTTGTTTATGAATGAATGGAATGAAGATCTGTTATGAAAATGGTTTCTGGCATCTTTGGTGTTGAAATTCTTATGTTACAATTTTGGGTGTTTAATTTTGTATATACAGTTCCATGGGAGCATTATAGCAATTGTGCCATTACATCCTTGAACTTGCTATGAACGAAAGAATAACTTTCTATGAATGTATGTGTTGTACAAAAACCAAACTTTTAACTCCAGAGCTCCAACAAACTGTGTAAAGGCCACACCATGGACTCCTTATTGATTATCC